>QZFA01000357.1:0-15419 GCA_003614995.1 Cladosporium phlei | reverse complement strand
TTTTTCTAACGCAAAGCGACCGTGTCTTCTCTTTTTCCTTCGTAACGTAATTTTGGCGCTTTTTTCACGAGTTTTTTCTTCTAGTATTTACACACTACGTGTGTAATTACGTTACGAAGAAAAAAGATAGAAACAAGGTGTAAAATTACGTTAGGAGAAAAAAGATAGAAACAAAGATATTTGTTTCGCGGAGCGCTAAAATACTAGAAGAAAAAAAAGAAGCAAAGCGCTCTTCTGGCTAAAAAAAAAGGTATTTTATCCGAAAAACGACTTGAACGTTTACGATATTATATCAATAAATCTTAAGTTTATCCTGTCTACCAATTCCAGCACTCGGATATTAATTAGTTATAGCACCTTTCTTTAAATTACTTTTTCTCTAGTATTTTTAATCGTGATACGATTGAAATTACGTGGCTTGCGCTTCTTTCTATGAATAGAGAAGAAAAATAAGGCGCTTTGCTTCTTTTTTTTCTTCTAGTATTTTAGCGCTCTATCTTTTTTCTCCTAACGTAATTTTACACCTTGTTTCTATCTTTTTTCTTCGTAACGTAATTACACACGTAGTGTGTAAATACTAGAAGAAAAAACTCGTGAAAAAAGAGCCAAAAATACTAGATTCCTAACGTAATTTTACACCTTGTTTCTATCTTTTTTCTTCGTAACGTAATTACACACGTAGTGTGTAAATACTAGAAGAAAAAACTCGTGAAAAAAGCGCCAAAAATACTAGAAGAAAAAAAATATAGAAAGTATATTATATATAGTGCATAAGGCCAGAGTGATTTGAACACTCATCTGAGCTATCATGAGCAGCTTGCTCTACCAATTAAGCTATAGCCTTTTTAACAATTTTTCTTAAACAATGTTTAATAAGACGTTAAATAAATGCGGACAAAAGAATTGCACTCCTATCTACTGGACATGAGCCAGTTATGTTACTATTACACCAATCCGCATTCGTTTTTGTTTTTAGCACATTGTATGCACTTTATGACAAAAAGTGTTAAATGACTATGTATGGCAAAGCGTATGGCAAAGCGCTAAAGTTGTTTACCATTCTGTAATAAAAGCCCTGTGTAAGTATCGCACTTACTTCCTCCGATTACAAAACGGGCGCATTGCTTTTATGCTAACAAGGCTAAAATTTACAAAGTAAGAAATAATATTATTATATCTCTTAAAGTTATTTAATGCTTATTAAATAGAAAAATTATATTATGTATGATAAGTATGTTATTTAGTTTTTAATAAAATTAGTACTTTTTACCTGAAGACATCAAAATCCTTAAAGCAAAAGCCTATACAGTATTAATGTATAACGTCTAGCGCTTACACTAATACTCGTAGTATTATACCACGTATATTTAAGAGTATCTTAAGATAAGCTTCGCGCCTATATGCATTCAGCACTTATCTATAGCTAACGTGGGTTTCCTGCCGTGCCTATGATATATATATATACATGAGTAACTGTAAATATCCTTTTTAAACTAATTTCTAACGCAAAGCGCAAAGCAAAGCGTCAAAAATATAATATTGGATACATAAACAACAGGTAAACCAGAGGTTACCATACCCAACTCCTTTCGTACGAAGGGGCTATCCTTATTTTACTCTAATTTCCTCTAGAAGATAGAAACCATACTGTCTCACGACGTATTTAACCCAGCTCGTGTAGCTCTTTAATCGACGAACAGTCGTACCCTTCATGATTTCTGCATTCATGTGGATGAGCTAAGCCGACATCGAGGTGCCAAACTGCGCACTCAATTTGTACTCTCTGGCGCAATTAGCCTGTTATCCCTAGCGTAGCTTTTTCAAAAATCCAAGACCTTTCCTTTATGCATCTTGTGATCATATGCCCTGCTTACGCAACTGATAGACGTGTAAGTCAAACAGTAAAGCAAGATTAAGCCATTAAACTTTTAAAGTAAAAATAATAATCATTTCCTTAATATCTAGAGCATATTAAGAAAATAAACTAAAACACTACTAATTCTTTTTATCGCATCGCGCCAAAAGATTGTTAGCGTTTTATTTACATCTATTTTCCATATAGTTAAAATCTTACTTAAAAAAAATAAATAAATCTAACTTAATAGATAAATAACTGAATATATTGAAAGCAATACATTACAGATTAAAATAAAAATACATTATACAGGCAAGAGCAAAAGCTTTTGCTATATAATGCATTTATCTGTTGGCAAATTGTTATTGCCAATAAATTTACAAAATTAACTTTGGATACACCCAGGTACTTTTTGTGGGATCTGTGCCCCGCATAAACTGTCTAATAGCAAATGTTTCCAAATATATCGCATCACAAAAGTTTTGTGTGCTAAATATATCTTTTATAGGATAAGCTTTGTAGTTTTTCTGACTACTATATTTCGTCAAGTTTCCTACTTATACAATAAACTAAGTAAAGGTGTTTCAATTGTATCTTATCAACTACCTTATACGCTACAACTTGTTCCATTGTATCCAATAACTACAAACAGTAAAGCTGCATAGGGTCTTCTCGTCTAACTAGAGGTAAACTGTATCTGCACAGTTATTCCAATTTCACTGAGCCAATCATTGAGACAGCTGTTGTATCGTTAAATCATTCATGCAAGACCGCATTTAACGGCCAAGGTATTCCGCTACCTTAGGACCCTTATCGTTAAGGCCGCCATTGATTGGGGTTTCCTTCAAAACCTAGCTTATTTTAGTCGGCTAAGAAAATCCGTTAACCAGCCAACATCGGGCAGAATTCACACTCAATACTTTGATTTGTCATCTTATGCAAAGTGCTTTGTTTTAATTAAACAGTCGTACAACACCACTCTATGCCTCCTATTCTTAACTTAATATTACTTAAAAAGAATGGCACACCTTATCCCTAAGTTACGGTGTCATTTTGCCGAGTTCCTTAATGATTGTTAACTCAAACGCCTTTGTATACTCTACTTGCTTACTTGTGGTAGTATCTAGGTACGGTTGTAAATATTTATATGTTATTCCCACGAAGGGACCAAAACATTCGTTTCTGGTTATAAATATTAATATGTCTTTTTCCGGAACATTATGTACTCAAAATATCACAATGTTGTTAGACATATCTAAAGATTTTCTCATCGTTTAATCCTTTAGGACAATTATAAACTTAGAGGCCGTTACTTTATTTAAATACCATAAGCTTAAGGCGAGGGGCTATCCCTTTTTCGTTACTCATGCCAGCATTCTCACTTGGGGTCATCTTATCAACGGTTATGTAATAGATTCAAACAAATAAGCGTTTAACCTACTGGTTTGAACCTACTTGGTTTAAATAATATGTTCAATATTGTATTAATTGAACCTACTTAATATTAAAAATACTAAGTCTAAGACATGCCCAACGTTCTGCTACCCCATAAATAAAAATACTTAAGAAAAAAAAGTTTTTTTATCGCAAAGCGCTTCGTTACAAAATATATTTATTTATAGACAAGGTTTCGGTATATTGTTTTAGATCCGTTAAATTTTCGGTGCTTTCAACTTTTAATGTTAAACCAGTGCTCTGTTACGAGGTCTTCAAAAAATGGCCGCTTCTAAGCCTATTTCCTGGTTGTATTTGAAGAAAACTTCCTTATTTTCACTTAACAATAATTTTGGAACCTTTAACTCTTGTTCTGGGCTGTTTCCCTTTAGACATACAACCTTATCGTACTATGTCCGATTATGCAAAATCCATCATTGCCCTTCCGAGAGCAAATTCTCGCCGATAAAATCTTCACGATTCCCCGATGTATACAAAATCATATTGCTATCCATAAGAAAACAACATAATTTGTCCGAGATCACAGTTCTGTACCTGCTATGATGTTATTTACATTACCTACTTATATAGGTTTCGCAGAAAACCAGCTATCCTAGTCAGTTTTGTCTTTCACTAACTTACCACAATTCATCGGATATCTTTACAACGATAACCCGTTCGGGCCTTTATAACCCTGATCATGGTAAGATCACTAGGCTTCGGGTCTAACATTAGATACTTAATCATTGATTAATAATTGGTTTATCTAGGACAAGGAATTATTTTACTCATTTCGGTTTCATCTTTAATCTACTTTTAGCATTAACTAATAAATAAATTAAGCTTTACTCCTTAATTTTTTCTGAACCTTATCTCGCATCTAACATTAACTTGCTGACCCATTATGCAAAAGGTACGCTCTCATTATACTTTTAAATTAAACTTGAGCTGCTTATAAAACTACTATTTCAAAAATTTCCCTCACGGTACTGCTTCGCTATCGCTTATATATCATATTTAGCCTTAGAGAAAGGTTTCCCTAAATTCAAACAGATTATTTCCGTTTTACTTTAAAGGCTTTTCCATAACAGTTATAGCTAATTATGGAATCTCATTTGATTTTTATTCCTGAAGCTACTAAGATATTTCAATTCGCTACGTTTAAAAAATGGATTTTTCCAAGAACACTTTATTTAATTCGTCTTTAATATATAGCTTATTCATCCGTAATAGTTTCTTTATATACTTACCATCATTATGCTGATGAAATAATACTTTACATATCTAATACATTACTAATGTAAATTATTAATTATAGTATAGTATATATACAGACGTACAGTAATGTAATAAAATTAAATAAAATGTAAATTATAAACCTATCAATGTATAGTATAGTATAGTATAGTATAGTATAGTATAGTATAGTATAGTATAGTATAGTATAGTGTAATATAGTATATATTATATTAGAAATGTAATGTAATGTAATGTAAAGGAGGTAATGCATTTCTTTTGTGTGTAATACCTTATACGATTCTTAGTCGGGAATCACACCCATTATCTGTTCTTTTTTTCTTCTTAGTAATTTCACACACACTTCGTGCTACCTTTTTTTCTTCTTACGTAATTTTACATTTTAATCGCGAAGCGCCAAAAATACTTGAAGAAAAAAAGAAGTAATTACGTTACGAAGAAAAAGGAAGAAGCGCTACGTAATTTCACACAGTGAAAATACTAGAAGAAAAAAAGCTCGTGTCGCGAAGCGCCAAAATACTAGAAGAAAAAAAATAGGGCGCTTTGCGATGAAAAAACTCGTGAAAGAGCGCTACGTAATTTTCTAGCAATCCGTAAAAAATACTAGAAGAAAAAAGATAGCTAGAAAAAAAAAGAAGAAAAAAAAAAGCGGAAGGAAGCAAAACATTTTATAATTTACATTAGTAATGTATTAGAATATGTACTTATATATAATAGTAATATATTAGATATGCATCTGTATACTATCATAGTGTAATAATAATATGAGTAGGATAGCCTTATATATTATATTATTTATACGTTATAACATAAACAGCTATAGGTTAATGGTAGACTACTCGGTTTCCACCCGATTTGCACTGGTTCAAGTCCAGTTGGCTGTATAAGGATAGAATACTTAGAGTTAATAACTTAATTGGTAAAGGACTTTCTTGTCGAGAAAGTAGATGTCGGATCGTAGCCGACTTAACTCGCACATAAAAAGATTGTTTAAAGGGAAAAGTCGCCATTGGTAGGGCAAGATATTTGCTAAATATTGTGTTTTAACACCTGGATGTTCGAGTCATCTCTTTTCCGAATTATGGGAGGCAACGAAAGTCACCTGATCATCTTTGACTAACCTCTGTTGGGCGTAGTAATACTTCAGACTGCGAAAAGTTCTGATGTCTAGCCATTAGTGCACTAATGAGCTTAGGCTTAATAAACGGTGGTTGTGTATTGTCTTAAACGAAGAAATGGGGGACCCCCTTTTTTTTTTTTATTCGTAACGTAATTTCGGCGATTCGCGTTGAAATCCGCGTTAAAATACTATGAGCTTAGGCTTAATAAACGGTGGTTGTGTATTGTCTTAAACGAAGAAATGGGGGACCCCCTTTTTTTTTTTTCTTCGTAACGTAATTTCGGCGCTTCGCGTTGCGCTCTGCGATAGAAGAAAAAAAGAAAAGAAAATAAAAAAAAGAGTATAGTTTAATTGGCAAAATAGGAAGCTTCAAACTTCAAATTCTCAGTTCAAGTCTGAGTGCTCTTGATTCACCTTAATTTGGCGCCTTATTCTTTTTCTGTAGCTAAAAAAAAATTATTTGACGTTACAAAAAAAGACAGAGATAGGTTAACTAGGTTCCTTAACTTAATAGGTAAAGTATGCTTTTGATAAGAGTATGTTCGACGTTCAAGTCGTCGAGGAATCAATCGCAAAGTTAACAAAATAAGAGATAAACAGAATATCATATTATAGTAAAAAGAGAATTGGCTGAGTGGTTTATAGCGATAAGCTTGAAACTTGTTTTAGTAAAATATACTAACATCCGTTCGAATCGGATATTCTCTGACAATTGATTTGTTTCTCTATTCTACCTTTTTTTCTTCTAGTATTTTCACACGCGCGGAGCGTGTGTGAAATTACGTTACGAAGAAAAAAAGAAAAGAAGGAAGTGCTCGCTTCTTTTTATAGCTCTAATAAAAACAAACAAAGAGGCGCTCCTTTTTTTTTCTTCTAGTATTTTCACACTTTGCTGGATTCCTTTTTTTTCTTCTAGTATTTAACGCTTTGCCCCTTTTTTTCTTATATAGCAGAGCGCCATTTACACATTATAAATCTGGAGCATTTATTTTTGATTAATAAATCAGTATCTACTTAAAGTCAAAGTATGTTATCATTAATTCTCTAGAACTTTTATATCCTAGTTAGTACTTTATCTTGAATCGTAGTCTTTTAACGCTTCGCTCTTTTTTTTCTCCTAGTATTTTCACACCTTGTTTCTATCTTTTTTCTTCTATCGCAGAGCGCCATTTACACACTTCGTGACTATCTTTTTTCTTCTATCGCAGAGCGCCATTTACCCTTCCTTTTTTTCTTCTTACGTAATTTTACATTTCAATCGCGAAGCGCCAAAAATACTTGAAGAAAAAAAGGTAGAAGTGTGTAATTACGTAGCGCTTCGCGAGAAGAAAAAACTCGTGAAAGAAGCGCCAATTACGTTACGAAGAAAAAACTCGTGAAGGAGCGCTAAATTACGTTAGAAGAAAAAAAGAACAGAAATTACGTTAGAAGAAAAAATGCGCTTCGCGAGAAGAAAAAACTCGTGAAAGAAGCGCCAATTACGTTACGAAGAAAAAACTCGTGAAGGAGCGCTAAATTACGTTAGAAGAAAAAAAGAACAGAAATTACGTTAGAAGAAAAAAAGATCGAAAGAAACAAAAAAACATAACAGGTTAGGGCCGGGTTGGTTAGGCGCCTCATTTGGGTTGAGGAGTAGTTATGTTCGAATCATAATAACCTGACTCTCATACCGAATTTTTTAGATAATAATTCGATGCGGTTAATTTAGCTTTGACGACATATTAGGTCAAAGCTACGCAATATACCTAATATCAAAAGCTGTATAAGTAGCAGCTATAGGTTTAGGTATTTTAGTGGCATTTTATAGATTAAGAGGAAGTTTAAATTTAAATAAAAAGGCGCTCCGCTGCCTTTTTTTCTTCTATCGCAGAGCGCCATTTTCACTTTCTTTTTTTCTTCTTACGTAATTTTACATTTCAATCGCGAAGCGCCAAAAATACTTGAAGAAAAAAAGAAGTAATTACGTTACGAAGAATTCTATCGCAGAGCGCCATTTTCACTTTCTTTTTTTCTTCTTACGTAATTTTACATTTCAATCGCGAAGCGCCAAAAATACTTGAAGAAAAAAAGAAGTAATTACGTTACGAAGAAAAAAGATAGAAACAAGGTGTAAAAATACTAGGAGAAAAAAATAGGGCGCTTTGCGATGAAAAAAGACAAGAAATGAATAAAAACCATCCTTTGAAAGATGCACTGTATGAGAGATATATAAGAAATCTTAATTTTGATACAAATCACCACAGTTTAGATCAGAAAGGAGTAACAGGAATTAATGATATGCCTTTTCCTCATATATTTGATTTACAGGATATTCGTCATAGAGAGGATATACACAATATGTTTGTATATATAGCCAGCAATACAAGTAATTATATAACAACTTAAAAATAAAAAAAAAAGAGAAATTTTTTATAATTTACATTAGTAATATATAGGAATATATATAGATAATAATAGAAGATTTTTTTATTGAGTTTGATGATGGCTCTGATTGAACGCTGTCCAAAGGCTTGACACATGCTAATCGTACGTCATTTTCTTGCTATACTTTATGTGATTTTTTAATCATAACTTAGGCGTAGCAAGAAAAATGAAGTGGTGTAAAGGTGAGTATACAATATTTTATGTCTACCTTAAAGTAAGGAAAAAAATTCCTTATAAAGTATATGATACTGATTTAAAGTTGATTATACAAAAGAAAAGAGTTTTTCGCTTTAAGATGTTCAAAATATTACCGAGTAAGTAGTAGTTAAGGTAACTACTTAACTAGCTTAAGCTCGTAGTCGAAACTGAGAGGTTGATCGATCACATTGGGTCTGAAAAAACCCCAATACGTCTAGTACAGCAGTGAGGAATATTGGTCAATGGCCTAACGGCCGAACCAGCAATTTGGGGGAATGTGATATCTTTTAGTCGGGATATCAATATAAACGACTATGTCGTATAAAGTTCTAGATAGATGATTGATAATGACAGTTTTCTATCTATATGTCTTGACCAAATCTTGTGCCAGCAGTCGCGGCAATACAAGTAAGACTAGTGTTATTCATCTTAATTAGGTTTAAAGGGTACCTAGACAGTATTTCTAGCCTCCAAAGGGAACAGATTTACTAGAGTTTTATGTGAGAGGAAAATATTAGAACCATTGGAGTAGTGATAAAATGTTTTGATACTAATGGGACGGATAACGGCGAAGGCAAACCTCTATGTAATAACTGACGTTGAGGGACGAAGGCTTGGGTAGCGAATAGGATTAGATACCCTAGTAGTCCAAGCAGAGAATTATGAATGTTATAGATTAAAATATTTGGTGTATAAATGAAAGTGTAAGCATTCCACCTCAAGAGTAATGCGGCAACGCAGGAACTGAAATCATTAGACCGTTTCTGAAACCAGTAGTGAAGTATGTTATTTAATTCGATGATCCTCGAAAAACCTTACCACAATTTGAATGATATTTATAACGCAACGCGCTTGATTTATATAATTTTAAGATAAATATTACAAGTGTTGCACGGCTGTTTTAAGTTAATGTCGTGAGACTTTGGTTAGATCCATTAAATTAACGTAAACCCTTGCTTTATTTTACATATATAGAGCAGTTCACCAATTTATTGGATATGATAATAGGGATTAAGACAAGTCATCATGACCTTAATATTGTGGGCTATAGACGTGCCACATATGTTTGTACAAAAGGAGGCAAAAGTGCGAACTTTAGCTAATCCTTAAAACAGAATATAAAATGGATTGTAGTCTGTAACTCGACTGCATAAATAAGGAATTACTAGTAATCGTGAATCACCACATCACGGTGAATTTAATCTCAGATAGGTACTAACCACTCGTCAGGCGCTGAAAGGAGTATGCGCAATAAGTTTGGCCATTTAGTAATTCTTCCTATTAATAATTAGTTAATATTTAGAGCTTTAATAAAGTTCTATAAGATACTTTATTGGATGGTTTTCGTATGCGTGACTTTGATTGGTGTTAAGTCGAAATACGGTTCGTGTAGTGGAAATTGCACGGGTTTAATAAAAATTAACAACACCCCCCCCCCCCCTAAAAAAAAAAATCAAGGAAGGTTCTATTTGTTGGTATGATGGGTTGAGCTGTAAACTCAATAGCTAAGGCTGTCGAAGGTTCAATTCCTTTTCTTCCTATAAACTGTCAGGTAGTATACAGTAAAAATTAATAAAAGCCTTTATAGCTCAACGGTAGAGCGGAATACTGTTAATATTCTGATAGATGTTCAATTCATCTTGAGGGCTTAGTATTTTTTATATTACTTAAACGGAAAAAAGAATATTAACTTAATTGAAAGAGTATTGTGGTATCTGTCGAAGGTTCAATTTCTTTTCTTCCTATAAACTGTCAGGTAGTATACAGTAAAAATTAATAAAAGCCTTTATAGCTCAACGGTAGAGCGGAATACTGTTAATATTCTGATAGATGTTCAATTCATCTTGAGGGCTTAGTATTTTTTATATTACTTAAACGGAAAAAAGCGTGTTAACTTAATGGTCAGAGTATTGTGCTACGGACACAAAAGTTATAAGTTCGAGTCTTATACACGCTTAAAAAAAAAAGCAAAGCAAAAGTGATGCGGTCGCTTCGCGGTAGCAAGAAACATTATTAAGGGATATGTAGTAGAAGGTTCTACATTTTGATTGCAGATCGAAAATTTGGGGTTCAATTCCTCCGTATCTCTTTTTCTTTTTTTCTTCTAACGTAATTTGGCGCTTCGCGATAGAAAATACTAGAAGAAAAAAAGTAGCAAAACGAGATATAATAAATATGTTTTTTCTTTCTTTGTGTTTATTTCTTACTTTTTATTAATTCTTATTAGCTTAATGGTAGAGCAGGATACTTCTAATATCTAGGTTCAAGTTCGAGTCTTGAATAGGAGTCTATATATCTTACATTTCTAACCGTTTAAATTATAGGTATATATTTATAAAAATGTTTTATGTGTTTATTCTTCTTTTTTTTCTTCTAACGTAATTTTACACACACTTCGTACTACCTTTTTTTCTTCTAGTATTTTCACGTAGTGAAATTACGTAAGAAGAAAAAAAGAAGAAAATGGCGCTCTGCGATAGAAGAAAAAAATAGAAGCGTTTAATTTTTTTTTCTTCTAACGTAATTTTACACACACTTCGTACTACCTTTTTTTCTTCTAGTATTTTCACGTAGTGAAATTACGTAAGAAGAAAAAAAGAAGAAAATGGCGCTCTGCGATAGAAGAAAAAAATAGAAGCGTTTAATAACAATTATAAAACTATTAATATTTTTCTTTTTTTAATTATGACTAATTTTTTTAATCTTTTTTCTCTTACATGTGACGCACCTAGACCATGAGGTGTTTATTTCCAAGATAGTGCTAGTCCTCAAATGGAAGCTTTAATAGAACTGCACGATAATATTATGTTTTACCTAGTTATTATTTTATTCGGTGTTGCCTGAATATTAATATCTATTATAAGAAATTATGTTTATAGCAAATCTCCAATAAGTAACAAATACCTTAACCACGGTACACTTATAGAATTAATATGAACAATAACTCCTGCTTTAATATTAATATTAATAGCATTCCCATCATTTAAATTATTATATTTAATGGACGAAGTTACAGACCCATCTTTAACTGTTTTTGTTGAAGGACACCAATGATACTGAAGTTACCAATACCCTGATTTTCTTAATAACGACGACGAAGAATTAGAATTTGATTCTTACTTAGTTCCTGATTCTGATTTAGAAGACGGAGGATTAAGATTATTAGAAGTTGATAATAGAGTTATCTTACCTGAACTTACTCATGTTAGATTTATTATTTCTTCTGGTGATGTTATACATTCTTATGCTTGTCCTGCTTTAGGTATTAAATGTGATGCTTATCCTGGTAGACTTAATCAAGTATCTGTACTTGTGAATAGAGAAGGATCATTCTTTGGACAATGTTCAGAAATATGTGGTATATTACATAGTTCTATGCCTATTGTTATAGAATCTATCTCACTTGAAAAATTCCTATCTTGATTACAAGAACAATAATTAAAAAAAAAAAGTATTTATAAGTTTATAAATTACATTAGTAATATATGTATAATATCTCTTATTATTAATGTTATGTTATGTTAAAAACCTACATATGATCTGTGTTTAATAAAGACTTATAACTAAAAGGAATTAGCTCAATTGGTGGAGCAACCGTTTTACACACGGAAGGTTAGGTGTTCGAATCACCTATTCCTTACGCGATTTTTTTTTTTCTTATTAATTCGTTTAGCCTTTTGCATTTTTATTTTTTTTTTTATTTTTAGAATTAGATATTTTTACAACTAACTTTCCCTTTAAAGGTCCTGTGTTTAATTACACTTAGTCACATATATTTGCTTGTTTGCTTTATTTAAGTTAAACAGTTTTCAATTGGTGGAGCAACCGTTTTACACACGGAAGGTTAGGTGTTCGAATCACCTATTCCTTACGCGATTTTTTTTTTTCTTATTAATTCGTTTAGCCTTTTGCATTTTTATTTTTTTTTTTATTTTTAGAATTAGATATTTTTACAACTAACTTTCCCTTTAAAGGTCCTGTGTTTAATTACACTTAGTCACATATATTTGCTTGTTTGCTTTATTTAAGTTAAACAGTTGCAAAGCGATAAAGACAATTACCATTATTATTACATTATGACCAAATTTACAATTATTATCGGTACTAGAAGAGGATACAGGAAAGTTTCTTTAAGAGGTTTCTCAAGTAATAAGGCATTACAAGTTAATGCTGACGACGGTAGAAACATTGATAGAAGCTCGGACATTGCGGACGAATTTCGTGGGGATAGAACTGGGTTAGATACATATTTCAGAGATAAAGAATCCAGTATACAACGTGATTTTGTAAAAGATTCTGAGTCTGGGGCGGCTGACGGCGTTTCAGCAAGTGAGTTAGAGGATTGAAAAGTTAATAGAGATGACATGCTGGACCAACTAGATCAACAAAAAGATGATGTTATGGATTTAGCATTTTTTGCTGCTAGTGTTAGTGATAGTGATAGTGATAGTGATAGTAACAGCGATAACAGTGGTGATAATACAAACGGTAATAACAATAATAGCGTTAATGGAACATCTGGTGGTAATCCTGTAGAATCTAATTCTAACGATCCTGCGTATCATGCGCAAGATAGTTCAGATGTGGTGCAAACAGATTTTCCATCTTTTGATCCTTTCGAAGAATAGGTTTTTTCATTTTTATTATACGATTTTTTTTGCTATATGCTATATGCTATATGCTATATTAGGATTCTTCATTATACATAAACAACTCTATCATTTGCTCTGATTATGGCTTTTTTTTTTTCATTTCATTACAAAAAAGTAATGGAATATTTAGTTGAATTTACTTTAAAGGGTTAAACATTAAATTTAAATTATGATACAAGCGGCAAAAATAATAGGAACAGGATTAGCCACAACAGGACTTATAGGTGCTGGTGTGGGAATAGGTGTAGTTTTCGGAGCTTTAATATTAGGAGTTGCAAGAAATCCCTCTTTAAGAGGACAACTTTTTTCTTACGCAATACTAGGTTTTGCATTCTCAGAAGCAACGGGTTTGTTTGCTTTAATGATGGCTTTTTTGCTTCTGTACGTGGCTTAGCTATGAGAGCCTTCATAGTTATAGCCTTTTTACTAAGAGTATCATATTTGTTAAATAATATTCTAGTTATGGCCCTGGCGGAAAGCCTAATTTGATTAATTATGATGTATTGTTAGAACAATTAGATAAACAAGTCAAATAAATAAGAAATAGATATCATATGTCTATTAAATATATCTTAAATGATAAAGACACATAAACATAAAAAAAAAAATAGGCGCTCCTTCTTTTTTCTCCAAGTATTTTTACACGCGCGGAGCGTGTGTAAAATTACGTAAGGAGAAAAAAGATAGATAAATTAATTAGACTTTAAGTAGATATAAAAAAAAAATAAATAAATTTAGATACACTTCAAATAATATAAATGTTAAAAAAGAATTATAAAAATAAAATGAGAATTTTTAAAAAACACCCCTTAATGAGTTTATTAAATGGATATTTAGTAGATTCACCTCAACCAAGTAACATAAGTTACTTATGAAACTTTGGTTCATTACTTGGTTTTTGTTTAGTTATACAAATAGTTACAGGTGTAACACTAGCAATGCATTACAATCCTAGTGTATTAGAAGCGTTTAACTCTGTTGAACACATTATGAGAGACGTAAATAATGGATGATTAATACGTTACTTACACTCAAATACAGCTTCAGCCTTTTTCTTTTTAGTTTACTTACACATAGGAAGAGGTTTATACTACGGGTCATACAGAGCGCCAAGAACATTAGTATGAACAATAGGTGTTGTAATATTTATATTAATGATGGCTACAGCTTTCCTAGGTTACGTTTTACCATACGGACAAATGTCATTATGAGGTGCAACAGTTATTACTAACCTTATGAGTGCAATACCATGAGTAGGACAAGATATAGTTGAATTTATTTGAGGAGGTTTCTCTGTTAATAACGCAACTTTAAACAGATTTTTTGCATTACACTTTGTATTACCTTTTGTATTAGCTGCATTAGCCTTAATGCATTTAATAGCATTACACGATAGTGCAGGATCAGGTAATCCACTAGGTGTTTCAGGTAATTACGATAGATTACCTTTTGCTCCATACTTCATATTTAAAGATTTAATAACTATATTCTTATTTATCGTAGTATTATCTGTTTTTGTTTTCTTTATGCCTAATGTTTTAGGTGATAGTGATAATTATATTATGGCTAACCCAATGCAAACTCCACCTGCTATAGTACCTGAATGATATCTATTACCATTCTATGCTATATTAAGATCTATACCTAATAAATTACTTGGAGTTATATCAATGTTTGCTGCTATTTTAATTTTATTAGTTATGCCATTTACAGATTTAGGTAGAAGTAGAGGTTTACAATTTAGACCTTTAAGTAAAATAGCTTTCTTTATCTTTGTAGCTAACTTTTTAATATTAATGCAAATAGGTGCTAGACACGTTGAAACACCATTTATAGAGTTAGGTCAAATAAGTACTGTTTTATACTTTTCACATTTCTTAATAATAGTTCCTTTAGTAAGTTTACTTGAAAATACTTTAGTTGACCTACATTCGGCAAAAAAATAAGTCAGAGCTATAACGAGATAAGTAGCCCTCATAATTAAAAAAAAAAAAATAATTAAAAAAAAAAATAAAATTAATATATTTTATAAATTGTTCCTTTATTAAGATTACTTGAAAATTCTTTTGTTGAACTACATTCGGCAAAAAAATTAGTCATCGCTAGTACGATCTCAGTAGCCCTCATAATTAAAAAAAAAAAAGTAATTATCATGAAAGGTGCTATTTTTATATTGTATAAATTGTGGCGCTCTGCGTTACAAGTTGTGATATTTTTTTTATCTACTAGTTAGCAGAGAAAATGGTACTTTACGTAATTAAGTTAGCATATTATACCTTAAGTTGTATACTTCTTTATTATTAATCTTAGACTTTAGGATTTTTTTTCTTCGTTACGTAATTTCACATAAAGTGTGAAAATACTAGAAGAAAAAAAAAAAAGCGAAGCGTTAAAATGTATAATTTTTAAATAAATTTGTTTATATAAAAAATTTTTTATATTCAATAATTAATATTAAAAAATTATTAGTATAAATAAT
>QZFA01000350.1:0-10407 GCA_003614995.1 Cladosporium phlei | reverse complement strand
GTACGCGGCGCTATTTCTCGTCTACTTCCTAAACGATCTCGTCCTCGGTTCTTTTAGTACCCTGGCTACCGTATAAAGTACTCGTAGTACTATTAGAAGACCCGGCGGGATATAGCTCGTTTATAATATAGATTATTATACTCGACTTCTTATCTTTAGTAAAATTTAGGATATTATAAATCTATCTATTCTAAAAGCGACTAGGGGTAATTACCTAAGGGCCGTCCTTAGGGGCGTAACTCGATACTATATATAAACGCCGACTATTAGGACGCTCGAAGAAGTTTCTAATCTCTTAATCGTTATTAAGCTAGAGCTCGGCCCGGAGATACGTAATAAATCCGTCGATATTCGGAACTATAGTATCTTAAGGTATCGTTTAGATAGTATAGACTATACGTAGATAACTAATTAGTAACGTATAATCTATATAGATACTAGTTACGCCTATACGTAAAGATCGGAAGGTATTAGTACTAGAGAATAACGTATATATCTTCTTCTACTTAGGAACGTAAGTAAACCCTTCCTTAAGAACCGCGAGACGACCGTAGTATATTTATACGACGATAGTTAACTTACGTTTAATATCGATTTAGCTAACTAGGGTAGCTACCTTACGGTAACTAAGGGGTATATTACCTTAGTTAGGTATCTTATAGGACCTTACCTTTTCCTTCTAGATTACTTTATTATATTTAGAGTTAGCTATTATACGTCCTATAACGCTATTAAACGTTACTCGTTTCGAAGGGGATTTAGTAGGAGAATCTATTACTATTACTCCCTAAGGTTAGTCGTTATCTTCGGATTCTAAGATTCCGCTCGAAATATTAATTACCTCGACCTTACGTCGTCGGCTCGAAGAGGGGACTAGTTATCGCTTTTCTAGCTTAATAGACTTATTCGAATTTATTTATATAGTCGCTAGGTTCCTATATAGGTAGAAAGGGTAGAAGCTCGAAGGGTAGATAGAGTTATTATAGTTATAGTAAGGATCGATAGGATAAATTAGAGTCTAGTAGTTAGCTCTAACCCCCGAAGGAGTTAAAGTAGTTACTATTAATAGGCGGATAATACTATATAAATATATAACCGAAGAATACTAAGGTTATATATTACGAAGTAATTAGTACGAGTATTAGTTATTTACTAGGTATATAGTAATAGATAGTAATTAATCGAGGCTAATATTAGATAAGGTTTAACTAAGGTAGAGGCTAGATAGAGAATACTAGTAATAGGCGGATAATACTATATAAATATATAACCGAAGAATACTAAGGTCGTATATTACGGAGTAATTAGCTCTACTAAGGTAGCTATAGATAGATAATAGTAGAGGTTAATCTTTATAATTATAAGGTTATAAGTAAAGGTATTAGTAGGAAAATTAGTATAATAGTCGATATCGTTTCTATATAGATATACGAAGAAGTACGCTTTTATAGGCGGTAGGTCGCGCTAAGGTAACCTATATAAGGTACTATACCTACGGCCTACTAATCTACCCTTACTTAGTATCTTACTAATATATATAAATAACTAAATAAAATTAAATAACTAGAGGCGGTTCCCGGCCTACCCTCTTTAAATACCTACCCTAGGTCTTATTAAAACAGTTACTAATAAATACTACCTAATAGGACCCTAGGGTCTAATTATATACCTAGTAATAGAGGCTACCGGCGTACCTATACTCCCTTAGCGGTAGTAGCCTAGAGCGGCCCTCTATTCCTTAATCTAAGTCCGTAGTTAGGGTACCTTTAATAATAACCGGCTCGCTATACTTAGATAATAATAAGTTATCGGGTAGGGAAAGTTCCTCCTAATTACTATTATTAATATAGTAGCCGGTCTCGGGGAACTTTAGTAGCTCTAGGGCCTTAGTCTTCTCGAAGGCCTTATAGAAGTTAGTACTTATCTACTTATAGAAGTTCTCGAGATAGTCCTAATAGGCCTCTATATCCGGTAGAGCGAGGATCTTATAGAGTTCGGCTTAGGCCTTAGAAGATAACTACCTAGTCTAGGTAATAAGGGCGTTCGAAAGGGGATTCTCTATTATAAGTCTAATAGTAGTAGGGAAGGCGTAGGTAATACTACTATAATAGTTCGAGTAGGACGACGGTAACGAAGATCTAGGTACGAGATCGCGGTATATAATAGAGAACTCGTTAAATATACCTACGTCTTAATAATCGATATACTCGCCGTAAAGGCTGTAGAACTAAGGAAGGACGGTACGACGGAGACCGACGCCGGCGTACGCGCTATAGGGGATCTAGGGGTAGATAAGGCGTATACCGCTAGCGGGATAAGGCTAACTCTCCTATTTAAGGCTAAGCTTCTTAAGATCTCCCTTCGATAGGTTCTTATCGTCGATAACTATAATAAGACTCTTATTATTAAGTACCTCCTTCTCGCGTATTAGCTTAACCTAATAACGGAGCTTCTCCTTATAGTATATACCTATAACTATATAGGTATAGTTATCGGCTAATTCCTTATTAAAGCTAATAGAGCCTTAAATCTAATAAATACCGTCGCCTTTAAGTATATAGCCGGGGTTTAGGTCGATATACTAGAAGCTAGGGCTAATATTATCTTCGGTACGGCCGCCTTTAGGGCCGACTTAGTACTTAGTATAGTACGGGTAGGAGACTATTATATATCGGTAGTCTTTACGAGCTAGGGTATAGGCGAGCTAGTAATAGATATCCTAACGGATAAGTTATTATATATTACTATAGAATATATTACGTAACTAGCCGAGATTCTTAGCTCCTATCTTATGTTAGTACTATAGGTATATATCTATTTCCTCTATTATATACTACTAGACGGACGCGTAGCTCTTCTCGATATCCTCTAGGGTAATATCCTTAGCCTAAGTAAATATATCTAGAATAATAATAGAGCTATCGACCCTAATCTTCTCGATAAAGGGGCGAAGGCCGGTAATATCTAAAAGGTATTCTACCTACTCCGGAGTTAGGTACTTAGAAACTTCCTACTTCTTATAGAAGAATCTATAGGGTCTAAGTTAGCGACGAGCTATAATATAGTCGGCCGGTAGTACCTCCTTAAGAAAGTCCTCGGGGTAGTTTATTATCTAGACTCTATACTATAATACTAGTAAAGGTATCGCAAATATACTATCGTAATCGCACGCCTATACTAGAATCGTAGTTATTCTTAAGACCGCTAGCCTTTAGAAGCCTCTTAAAGTAGCGCCTATAGATCGGCGACTTTTTTTACCTTACCCTTCCTCTAGGCCTTAGTAGTATAGGCTATATACTTCTTCTAGAGCTTATCGAATAGGAGGAGTATATACGTAAGGGAGTCCTTACTAGTAAGTTAGTACTTCTTTAGCTCGTTAAGGTACTTAACGAAGTCGGTAGCGTCGTTATAATAGTAGCTAATATAAACCGCCCTAATATTATTAAGCTTACTACCCTTCTTCTCCTTACCCTTCTTTTAAGACTTCGTAGGGGTACCTACTACCGTAGTTTCGTTACCGGCTTATATAACGATATTATTCTCTATATAATCGGCGTCGTACTCGTCTTCTCTATTATCCCTAGTATCGCTAAGCGGTAATAAGTACTCTAAGTCGTAAAGGGGAAGCTCGAAGGTATTAGGCTTCTTTAGAGTACCTAGGGCGGTCGGAGAGGGGGTTAGATCGGCCTACTTATAGCGCTCCTTATTATTATCGTCTTCCTCGTTATTACTATTAGCTAGAACTATTAGAAAATACTCGGCGGGAACCTCGAACCGAGCGTCGGTAGCGGATCCGAGTAATAGGTTCCTAGGGTCTAATTAAGATAGGGTATAACCTTTAACGCCTTTACCCGCGTTAACGATAAACCTAAAGGAGTCGAAGACTTTATTATATTTAGCTATAAGATCCCTAACCTCGTCGGAGGTAAGGTCGATAAGATCGACTTTAGCCTAGTTAACGTAGGCTAGGGAGCCTCTCTTAAAGTCCGTAGTAGTAGGTAATAAGTAATCGCTCTTTAGTCTAGTAGTTCTCTCCCTCTTTAGCTTATAATAGATTATATTACGTACTAGCCTTATAATACCGACTTTAGTAGGGCTATTATTATCTCGGCTAATAAACGAAGATATCTTCTTCCTACCGGATACTATACTAAGAGCCTATTTAAAGTAGGGGAACTATTTAGGCTTAAGGTTCTACTTTATCTATAGGGCGGTTAAGATAGTCTACTTTTCCTCTAGGTTCTTTACGCCTTAGCTAGATTACTCGTAAAGGCGCGGATAGTTCTTAGTAAGCTATAAGCTCTTAAAGCTCTTAGGGTTATTAAAGATACCCTAGATATTCTAAACTATATAGAAGGTTCCGACCTATATAATATCCGTATACTACTTACTAATCTAAAGGACTTAATAGACGTTCTCGATACGCTCCGCCTCGGTTAGATCTTTTAAGACTTCGATCGCCTTATCTATAGTAGTATACTTCTCGAGTAGTCCGAAGAAGTTATAGGCGGTAAGGGTAAGGCCGACGCCCTAGGTCGTACTTTCGATAATTAAGGGTCCGGTAGTTATAAGCTAGGTTTTATCTATACCTTTATCTTAAGGAGAGGATAGAGGCTCTATCTTAGGTAGGAGTACGTAGGATATATAGCTTATTAGCGTACGTAAATTAGGGGGTACGCGGTTACGTAGGGGAATTAGGTAGGAGAAGGGAGTCGTTAGAGACGAAGTTAATAAAAGGTTAGCCGGTAGGAATAGAAGTTAGAGAAGGCGGTTCTACTTAAGTAGCCGCGTCTACGGGAGTAAGCGCTAGCGGCGCAGGAGTAGTAAACGCGGTAGGTAAGTAAATAACCTTCGCCTAACTTCTATTTAAGGTATAAAATACCGAAGTAAAGTCTAAAGTTATATAGTAACTTAGTAACCTAAGGGTAGTTACTAATTACCTACGTAGAAGCCGGCCGGTAGTTAGTAGTAGCTAGGTAGCTATAATTACTCGTATATAACTTATATATACCTATATATAATAATAGATAATAAATAAAAGGATATAATAAATAGATAGAAGTAAGACTTCCTAAGAACTACTCGTCGTCGTAGTATTACTAAATTAGGCTAGGACCGAAGGTTACTATACGAGCGGGTACTTATTTAGGTAAGGTATAAAGAGGTAGGGGTAGAAGGAAGTCTAAGGTATAGCTACTCGGTTCGCCGGTTAGGCTCGGTAAAGATCTACGTAAATTAAATAACTTAGGTAGGTATAGTAGGATAAGAGTTATAATCTTTATATAGTTATTAGCGATTTTTAAATCCTTCCTCTATCTACATATTATTTAACGTATTTAGAGTCGAGGGCCGCTATTCTAGCTAACCTATATATACCTTTAAGATCTTAGTCTAATTAGACCCTAGGATCTAATTATAGGGATAGGTTACCGGCTCGTCGCCCGGATACTTACGTCCGTATATAGAACTAGGAGAATAGAAGCGTTTATAGATATCGGGGTTATCCGGCGGTAATATTAAATCGTACGCCTCTAAGGTTATACGTCGTTTCGTAGATCTAGAGGCGAAGGTCACGCCCTAGGCTACGCCGACTATCCGATCCTCGTCGTAGGCTTTATATACGGATCTTAGTAGCGGTCGCGGTCCCGGTTACTAGAATACGAATCGACTATATAGTCTAGGGAAAGAAAGAAGAGGAAGAAGAGTATAGGTAATACGACGCGGCCCTTAAGAGTAGTCGCGCCGACGTTAGAAAACCTAGTCGCGTTAAGGTTAGCCTTCGTAACCGAGTAACTCGCCGGTCGTTTAATTTAGCGATCGAACTATAGCTAATAGCCGAAGCTTAAGTATACCGTTACTTCTTACTAGCGTATAGGACGATACTACCGTCGTAGCCGGCCGGTAATTAGCGCGGTCGTACTAGTTACTATCGAGGACCTAGGACTAGTAGTCGCTAGGGAAGAAAAGAGAGAAGATAAAGACAAAGAAATCCGCTTAAGTAGTCGAAGAAAATTAGCGGTAGAGCTTACAATTAGCTATAGAATTAAACTCGTAATTTCGACGGCGTCGAGTTAATTAGATCCTAAGGTCTAATTATATACTAGAGTTCGAAAAATCTACTCCCTAAGCTTATACTCGTCCCTTTCCTCTTAAGTTATACCTATTAACTTATCGAGTATAATATAGCCTTCTTTATAATTATCGGGGTTATATTCTTTAATAGCCTACTACGTATTACCCGGGGGTTCTTCTATAGGCTAGCGGAAATTAGGGACGGGCTTTAGGTTCTCTTTAGGGAAAGTCCCTTCTAGTAATAAACTATCGAGCTCCTTAATACGGTAGGTAACTCCCTCTAGGAGTACGGAAATAATACGGAACGGGCCTCGCTACCTAAATACGAGTTTATACGAGAATAATATACGAAGTTTAGACCGATATAGTATAACTAGGTTATCTACCTTTAGATTAGGTATATTATCGTAGTTATTCTTCTAATTATAGTATAATTTAGCTTTATTTCGAAGTCGATCTTATCGGAGTATAGTATCGTCTATCTTTAGGGTTATATAATCTAGGGCGCGAGCTCGTTACGTAAGTAGCTTACCGCGAGTAACGATCTTACCCTAGTTCTAGATATTATAGGTCGTATATTTAAGTTCGATTAGAAGAATAGCCTCTCGACCGATTATAAGTTCCGTAGGCGTTAATCCTATCGTCGAGACTATTATCGTCCGTTCTACCTATAGGATAGTAGGTAAGAACTAAGTACTTTTACGTATCCCGCCGTTAGTAAGTTTAGCTAAAGTAGCTAGAATCGGCCTATAGCCGGATTTAATAAGGCCGTTAGATTATAGGTAGTAGGCTAAGATCTTAACCCTTCGAACTCTAAGTCCTTCTAGGAGTTTAGATACCTCGCCGAGGTTCTACTTAGTATTATTAAGAACGATCTCTACTATTATTCCCTAATAGTAGAAGACGTCTTCGTATAGGAACTTAGTAATCTACTTCGAAGAGATATCTTTACTACCGTATTAGAAAACTCTAGCCTCTAGCTAACGAGATAGAGCCTCCCTAATAATAAATAGAGAGACGCCTTTCTCTAAGTAGATAGCGTCGCCGTACTAACGTTCTCCTATAATAGGCGTTAGGGCGAGTTATATTAGGCTAGGCCGTCGGGAGCTATTATAGTAGGAGTATTCTAAGTATAACCTATAGTATTTATAGATATCCCTATAAACTCCGTCCTACTAGTACCTTTTTCGTAAGATCGTATAAGTACCTTCTATAGAGCGGTAGCCTTAGCCGTCGTAATAGGTAGTAATAATAGCCGCCCTAGCCTCTAGGTTATCTAAGACCCTCTATAATAGGGTATTTACGCGTTCTTAGTAGAAGAGTAACTTATCTTTAACTATAAACCGACGGGACTTCTTCTTTAATTATCGAACGGTACTATCGCTTATACCTTCTAGTCTACTTCTATAGAGTAAAATAATAATACCCCTAGATTAGATAGAGAGGTCTTCCTATCCGTAGATAAGTTTACCGTTATCTACTAATAACATTAACGTCGTATAGATTAGGGTAGTCTATAGGGTAGATATAAATACTATAAAGAAAGTCCTATCGATTATTTCGTCGTTATCTCCGAAGTCGTTATCTCCGAAGTCGTTATCTCCGAAGTCGTTATCTATATCGGAACTCGTAGGAGGCCGTCGGGAAAGTAAGTCCGGTCTAGAATATCTCTTACTAGGTATATAGATAACGTCGAAGTTAAAGAGGTAGATCTAAGTAAGCTACCTTATTATAATAGAGTTCGGTAGGTCCGAAGCCGCCTTATTAAGCTAATAAACTAATATATTTATATTAATCTCGAGCTAGAAGTAGA
The DNA here is from genome assembly GCA_003614995.1 of Cladosporium phlei. Lineage (NCBI taxonomy): Eukaryota > Fungi > Ascomycota > Dothideomycetes > Cladosporiales > Cladosporiaceae > Cladosporium > Cladosporium phlei. Next base: position 2,522 of record QZFA01000350.1, on the reverse strand, counting down.
TTCTATAGAGCTATAGCTTAAGCTTATAGAATGCCTTTAGGATACTAAGATACTCTCTTTTACCGGTATCGTACCTCCGCTCGGTTAAGCTCTAGACTCTAGACTCGAACCGAGAAGGATAGCGAAGATTAGAATCTTCTCTAGAGTATTATATTATATAATAGCCCTAGCTAACTCTAGACGAATCGATAGTATAGATAATTAATCTAGTACCTTCTAAGTAGTTAATACTAACTAAAGCTAGTACTTCCGTTAAAGCCTTAATAATAAGCTTCTATCCTTCCCTATACTCGTTATTCTACTAGAATAGAGTATCCTTACGAAGGAGCTTAAATAGGAGAATAAGTAAGATCTTATACTTAGCTACCTATTAGTAGTAGTAGGTAGCTATACCTAGTATTACTCGTACGTCCTTAATCGAGGTTAGCTCTAGCTAATCTATAAGCTTCTAGATCCTAGTAGCGTCTAGGTATCTCCCTTCGGCGTTAGTAATATAACCGATAATCTTTATCTAAGTATATAGTAACTATAGCTTACCGCCATAGATTATTAGGCCTACGCGCTCTATATTATATAGAACCTTATCTAGAGTAACTATATAGCCGGTAAAGTCCTCCGAGAATCCGTCTATATCGGGGGGTAGGTTAGTATCTCGGATCGTATACTTATTATACTACTAGGCTATATTAATAAGGCGGTACTTCTTCTTCTTAATTAGGATCCTACTCTAGCTACCTTTAGTAATAAGGAAGTAGGGATTACGGTATACCCTATAGCTAAACTCTAGGATACCTACTATAAGTTGTTCGTAAAGTATACTCTCGGTAATAGGTCGTAGGGAAGGGTTAAGCTTAAACCCGCTATACTACTATAGGTAGTAGGGAATAGTCCGTATTTCCTAGGGTAGCGTAACTTCTAGCTTAACCTTACTAAGGTACTCGAATAAGAAGGTAAGAATAGCCTCTCTATTCTCTAGTATATATTCTAAAAGTAGGCGTTCGACTAGCTAGAGTTTTAGGCTAGTCTCGATAGTAGTAAGTCGTTCTTTCGTAAGCCTAGATCCTTTCTTAATTACCGAGAACCTCTTCGTAAGATAGCGTTAGTCGAAAGGTCTAGTTCTATCTAGTATAAGCGCTTCTCTTTCTAGGTAAGTTTACTTCTATCTAATATTACTAAGTACCTTTAAGCTATCTATTATAGAGACGTTAGTATTTATAGGGTATAATTTATCCGTAACCCTCTTATACATTATATTAATCGATCTATATACCGTAGGTTAGTACGCTATATTCCCGCGTAATCTTACTACTATTTAGCGGCGCTTATATTCTTAGTCTAGGGCTAGAGGCGGCGGCGCTAGGGGTTCGTTAAGGTCCGTATCGTCGTTATTATAGAATACGTAGAATAAGGTAGTAGGGTCGGTATATTATAGGATCGAATCGGTAATAGGATACGCGGCGGCCGGAGCCGAAGATATCGTTAGGTATAATTAGATCCTAGGGTCTAATTATAGAGCGGGAGCGGCCGGCGGCCGCGGGGAAGCCGAGATATCGTAGATACTTAATCTAGATATATTCGATATATCTTTATCGAAAATCGTACGATTTTATAATCCTTCCCTCCTACCGATAATATCTAAACTATTACTAACTTAAGCTAGATTTAAATAACGATCTAGACTATAGCTTATAGTCTAGATCCTATAACTTTTCCCGGAATACGTACTTTCTTAGTAGTAGCTTTTATTACTTCTTCTATAGTACGATAACGCGAAGCCCGAGTACTACTAGAGAATACGACGTACTTACCTTTCGAGTCGGTAATCATATCTTCCTAGGTACCGTTATCGTAGTTCCGGCTATTTAAGCGAGCCTTTCTAGCCTATAGGCGGCCGAGTAGTATTAGAACCGACTTCGCGGAGACTATAAAGTCGAACTAGAATACGACTCTAAAGATATCGACTCGGACCTTCTAGTAAATACTAACTATATCGATTCTAGTATTTACCCCGTTTATATCTATAAAGGAGCCTTTCGTAATTAGAAGGCCTAAAGTTAGAGCGACTTTTTCGCTAATAAGATTAGCTTCTATACCTTCGTCGAGTAGAATATAGTAGGTACCTCTCTTATCGTCGAGGACTATATCTACCTAGATACCGGGAACTATAATATAAGACTTAGTTATAGTAGATATATTAATATCGTTTAGGTTACGATATAGTTTAGTCGCGTTCGGCGCTTCGTATTCGTTAATCTCTTAGATTTATCCGATCTCGCTAATCGGCCTAACCTAGATATAGTTAATCGAAGGAATTACCTTATCGACTTCCTCCTTAGATCCTTCCGTATCGCTTTCGGCCTCGCTAATAATAGTATTAGAACTAGTAATTAGCTCCCTAGCCCTCTTTACTCGGTACGCTGCGCGCGTATTCTTAGTCGAGTCGGCGTTCGGTAGCCGCTTATATAGTACTTTTATAGTACCGTCGGTATATAAGACGACGTCTCTAACGGTAACGTCGAGAT